>OY754937.1:562500-570000 GCA_963576515.1 Cryptocephalus primarius
GTTGCCATGATCCGTGGAATACCAAACATGGAATCGGCGCCCCTTATGAAAATCAATCCTGGGAGCATCGGAGACATAAAATGACCACCCCCACCCCTCTCCCCTTCAATTTCAGCCTGAAGGAGGTACGGGTGATCCACTAAACCCAAAAAATGAGATGACCGGCCTTCTAAATCCACAGACAGATACTTTGAAGCCCCGGGAGCTCAAAATCTACTCGCCGGACACCCCCCTCCCCCCAGATTCCACCCCCTCAAGGGCCAGGATAAGTCCAAAAACAGACTCAGCGGCTGTCGAAGCGGCCCAGATGATCATTTTCTGAACCCTCAGAGGCTCACAACCCACCCACGTAATTGTCACCGCTAATTCTCCGCCCCCAACCCTTGCCCTTGCCCTCCACCCCCGGGTTCCCTCCTACGAGGCTTGACATGATCTCATTCAACCGAAAAATGTAGTCGCGGCCCAAAAACCCCCATAAAGAAACTCTGGGGCCGGTATACACATGATCCCAGGAACCGGGAATTCGGCAAAATTTGAATTAAAATACAAGTGCATTTTCGCCTGAAAACCCCCCATGGGGGCATTCTTTCGCGTGTTCACCATTTTCAATGATTTCCTAGGACCCAAAACTTGAAAAAAAAACCGACTCCAGAAGTTGTGCCGAGGGATCTAAATTTTGTGCATTTCGTGGCCACTTTTCGGACGATTTTTCGTGGAAATCGACATATATTTTAACAAACGAGTTATGTTTGACAATGAATAATAATGTATCAGATGCAACAAGCAGAGGTGGAAGCATAGATGCTATTTTTAAGATATATTAACAATATTGAATCACAAATATTTCTTACATTTTAGTTATGATGAGCGATAATTACATTTATTAAAGATGATAATGATGAAAATAATGTAACTATTGAGGAAATGTAAAATTTACGTTATTAGTTTTTTTTCTTTAAAATTTTTGTAGATATTAATAAATTGTCATGTTGTATGTATGTATACAGCTGTCAGGTCCTTCCAGTACGAGTTGGTCCAGTTAAAAAACAAAACAACTACCGACTTTATACCGAGCGCCTTCAAAAAATACATTTTTACCCTATACAAATGCAGAATATTCATGTAACGTACCGTTTAACCATGCCCGTACATTTGGTGCGGAGAAATGTTGTTAGTCCCTACAATACGTGTTTATATATGAAATGCATATTAGTATCGGCAATTAGAGCAGGTCCACTACAGCCATTAAACTTGAGCGCCGAGCACGTGTTCATTTTCAGTCGTCATTAGAATTCATTGGCATAAGGTTAGTGGCAATTATTATTTTAAAATGGCTTTTTGGAGACCTTTCGACGTGGACGAAATTAATAATGGCAATGATATAGACATTATACACAATACAAATAATGAGAAACAAATGAGGCACAAATTTGGGAATTTTCCCAGAACGTCTTATAATACACGTTAAAACACAGCTTATAATTTTAAATATTTATGTTTGTTTAAAAGGGGAGTCGTCGTAATACTCCTTGATTTCCATTGTACGGAGGGTAGTTGAATTAACTAAATTACCACGAACAACGATTTGTCGCGTTATTAAACAAAGTAACATCGTAGATCATCAAGCAAAACGTAAACGTGTCGCGGATTGTAATACAAATATTGATGGTGCTTTTAAGGACTTTATTCGGCGAACAATTTACGCTACCTATGAAGAAAATTCAGTTCCGACTTTACAAATAATTACCTCAAAATTACAAAATTCCAAAGAATACAAGTATCAGTCATTATAA
Source organism: Cryptocephalus primarius (assembly GCA_963576515.1). NCBI lineage: Eukaryota > Metazoa > Arthropoda > Insecta > Coleoptera > Chrysomelidae > Cryptocephalus > Cryptocephalus primarius. The sequence goes on from OY754937.1 coordinate 564,294, forward strand.
TCCTTTCGTAATATAGTTTTGAAATGTGGATTTAAGTATAAGAAATTAGACTCGCGAATGATAATTATGCTGAATGTATCGCTGAAATGAGAAAATTATCTAAGAAACATTTGGGTACACCGCGACAATAATCGAAGTATTATTTATTTGGATGAAACCCGGTTTGATACACATGATGTGGTTAAATACGGTTGGGTAGATAATTCTCAGTATTGTGCCTTAAATGCACCTTGCTCGAGAGGGAACGAGGTTATAATCTTGCATGCTGAAAATGAAAACGGTTTTATTCCAAACGCCTTACTTCTTTCAGCAAAAGTCATCACCACCATAACCAGTGGAACATGGACACACCGTTTCAAGGTTGCCACCTTATCATTGCGTTTTTAATCCCATAAAGTTAGTTTGAGCTACATTAAAGAGTCGTTTGCGAAAATATAATTTTGCTCCCACACTATCAAATGTAGTTTTAGAAAATATTTCCACTGTTTGTAATGACGACTCCTTTAAACGACGAGAAAAAGAATACCATGTTTCTGCACCTGTTCAACCGATGGTTATTAATCCCAACCTCGATTCATCTTCAGATGAATTATAGGATTAAATTGAGAGTACATATGCGGGTATTAATTACACTCAAAAACGTAATCTCCAAGAGGACGTTTGTGGTTACGCGTAAAGAATATATATATAATTAAAAAAATGCTTTATACTGCTTTATTTTAATTATTTATACTTTAGTTGCTGTTCCTATTCATTTTGCATTAGTTACACTTACTTTTCTTTCGGTTTGCATTTTAAATTAACATGCATTTATCTTGCTAACAACTAACCTAACCTAACCTAACAACTAACGACCATCCCTCCTAATAACCATACCAATCATATTTCCTATCCAAGCAAAGTTTACTCACACCTCCTAGTGTTTTGATTATTTATTTAGTTACTTATTTCAGTTATTTCGTTATATCGTCACGATCACGAGGCTTCAACAATCATTCAACAAAAATACAATAAATCGGATCACGGCTCAGGCCAAGGTGAAGCGTTATAAACTTTTGTAAACGCACCAACAATGAAAGTGAGAGTTGTTTATACAAACGATATGCCTTGTGACAGACAACAAGCGCAAAGAATGTAAAACAATGTATGAATATAAATAGAAAGAGGAAAGGCACGGAGAGGACAATGGGGTCCAGGCAGTGTTGTCCACAGGGGCCGCCCAGAGGGTCGGCCCTTGCCGGCTGACTGGACGGCCAGTTGGAGAAGAGAGAGTAGAAAGAGTATCCGGCTTGAGAAAGTGGTCTGCCGACAAAGCGTCAGAAGGTCCGGACGGCAGTCATCTATTCTGTAAGTCACCTCCCTCGCCTCTAACGCTCCAGCCCTTAGGATTCGCTGTGCCTAAAAGTATCATTTTCTCCTTTTGTCTTTTTGTTTATTTGTTTGTTTGTTTGGTTTCCCTGACCTATAGGCTATCCGCTCCAGGCGAGAAATAAAACATTTCGTTGTTTTTTTTTCGATCTGTTTTATTCATAGCAAGCTCTACCACCTGTAGTTACCAACCCCCTACCTCACGGGGCCGTGACACAGGGTGAAGACGTCCGGCATGTTACTAACTTTTATGTCAAAAAATCAACTCCAAAATAACGTTTCTACTACGTAAACCCCGTCATAAAATTTCGTCGGCAAAATAATCTTTTATATTTCTTTAAATATGTTACGCATATGGATAGGTTTCTCGGTCTTTGTGTGTTGGTAGGTTGGCTATTAAATTTACCTCATGGTTGACTACACAGGCAGCAACATTCTACGAAACGGGTATACAAAAACTTGTACCCTGTCATGACAAATGTCTGGAAAATCACGAGAGCTAATGTCGAAAAATGGAATTTACTCTCCGAATGTACCTTGTATATGTGCGCGCTTATGCCAAAGACAATATCATTGTCTTTACTTGTACCCTATTCGTAAAAGGGTGCGTATAGGATAAAAGGTATATATATATATATATATATATATATATATATATATATATCGAATGAAATTATCTTCATAAATATTGTATGTAATGTGCTGTATATATTGTAATACTTTTACATGCACAAAGAGGTTTTACTACCTAATGTCAACGTAACATCTACAAATCACATAAACAACACTTGTTTTTCCATAACAACGGCTTATACGGGGCATTCGCTACACTATCCCTCCCCGTCTTCAGGGTCGCCCTCGACCCTCGGACGATCTACTTCCTCAGTACTCCATATCAGCGAATGATTAACATATCAGCGAACTGCTACTGCTACGGCTACGGCTACTGCTACGGTTACGGCTACTGCTACTGCTACGGCTACAGCTACGGCTACTGCTACTGCTACGGATAATTCTTCGGCTACTGCTTCGGTTACTGCTATTACTACTACTATGGCTACTGCCACTGCTACTTCTACTGGTACTACTACGGCTACGGCTTTTGCTACTTCTATTGCTACGGCTACTGCTACGGCTACTGCTACGGCTACTGCTCCTGCTACGGCTACTGCTACGGTTAAGGCTACTGCTACTGCTACCGCTACTACTACTGCTAATATTACGGCTAGGGCTACGGCTACTGCTACTGCTACTGCTACAGCTACTGCTACTGCTACAGCTACGGCTAATGCTTCGGCTACTGCTTCGGTTACTGCTACTGCTACTGCTACTGCTGCTACGGCTAATGCTTCGGCTACTGCTTCGGTTACTGCTACTGCTACTGCTATGGCTACTGCCACTGCTATTGCTACTGCTACTACTACGGCTATGGCTTTTGCTACTGCTACTGCTACGGTTACGGCTACTGCTACTGCTACGGCTTCGGCTACTGCTTCAGCTACTACTACTGCTGCTACTGTTGCTACTACTACGGCTAATGCTTCGACTACTGCTTCGGCTACTGCTACTGCTACTGCTACCATGCGTACCGCTCCTCCCCTTTTTCAGAAATTCCGCCAGAACTTATCCATCGAGAGCCAGTTGTCCTCTCCAGGCGATATCCACCTCGGGGAATCTCGCCATAGTTGATCTAAAAATCAAACAAAACACGCCAGTATCCTTGCCAAATCCATTTGCAATAAATTGCAAGTATATGTGTAATTGTGTGTATGTGTATGTGTGCGATTAACTCCATTGAGCGGGTTGGACTGCAAATCCTGTACAAAAATTCGTCAGCAGCAAATCGAAACCAAGCAGGCCAATCCTCTTTCTGACCATGAAAGACACCAGGGATGACCAATCCCATCCAATGCTCCAGGTAGAAGAGGGACCTGTCTCTTGAAATCCTCCAAGCAGGCCAATCCTCTTTCTGACCATCAAAGACACCAGGGATGATCAATCCCAAACAATGCTCCAGGTAGAAGAGGGACCTGTCTCTTGAAATCCTCCGCTGCTCCTGCAGTTACTGAAATCCCCAGCAACTGCTTCATGGCTCCAGACACACAACCCAGTGGTCAACCATCACCAATTCTTGTACTAAAGATGAACAGCGCCCGTCTCTCAATAAGAGTCACGAATGTGAGTGTAGCACTCAAACGGGCCACGCGCGCCAGCCGCACGCAGTCAATCCATTCGAGTGTTTTCCTAAATCTAAACCTGTTTAGGTTATCCCAAACCTTGGTGTTATAGTGGTGTGTATGTGTATAGTGGTACTTAGCTTCGGATTCTGCGGCATCCCGACCCGCGCCAGCCGCTCAACAACTCCATAACTCCGCACAGACTGCACTCCTCGCCTCTCCGCCGCGTGCCATTGCCATCACTTCTGTACTCCATCCCAGGTCCACCAATCCTTTATCCGCTACTTCGGTTCACAAAATCCCGGACGAGCCCCCATTGTAATACTTTTACATGCACAAAGAGGTTTTACTACCTAATGTCAACGTAACATCTACAAATCACATAAACAACACTTGTTTTTCCATAACAACGGCTTATACGGGGCATTCGCTACAATATTATTGATCTTTGATCACTTATTCGCTATTTTTTTGAGCGCCTGATGACCCCGGTTGTTGGGTATCTCCCAGTATACCAAAGAATTTCTCCCTGCTACGATACACTCTCACAGGAGGTATAATGTTGAGCATCTTTAGAGACATGCTTTCTCGGGCTTGGCGTTATCATATGGTTCCTTAGACAATGCAACTCAATTAAAACAGGCTGTTACATTTCAATTCATCAAACACATCACTAATTTTATTAGATGGTGTGCGTTTCCTCAGGGAAACACATGAAAAAAAGGAATATCCAGGGACTCTAGTAAAACCGTAACGATAAAGTCGTAATCAGTTAGCCGAATTTATGTACTTTGAGGTCAAGTTACAGGCGAGTTTCAATCTTGTTTGGAAAGTTTTGTAGCTGGGCCCTATTTATACAATTTTTGCATTTCGTTCATTTTCATTTTGAATGAGCTAGTTTGAATGTTTATGCTAGGTGCAAAAAAATTTACTGAACACAACTAATAAGCGCATAGAATCCGTTAATAGTAAATTGAAACAAATTATTTAAATGAATGGTAGTCTTTCGAAATTTGTCAATCTTCTTTTAACTGTCAAAATTTACATAAGCAAGAGAGAAATGATCAAACTGCGCGTTTGTTTCTGATAGGATTTATCACCACACTTTCAGAGGAGTCATGAGTTTTTGTATACACTACTTAACTTCATATGTAAATGCTTCAGTTCAATCACAAATAATTGCTGTATGAATATTTTGTGATTTTATAATTTTCGGTATGGACACAACAATAAAATAAGAAAATAATCCTACTTGCTAAGTTAAGTGTAAGCAGCGCCGTTTTTGCCGATCGCTCCGATGCAGACATATACCCTAGCTCGAAATAGCTGGAACACATTAAATTTGTACGTCTCGCGAATCTGCACCACGTCCATTACCGCAAGTTTAGGATCGCTGATGCGTCCCAGCCATATCTTGAATATCACAGGATGCTTTGAAAATATAAACCTTTTTTTTGGGAGGAGAAAGATGCCCGTTTCGCCGTCGGGCTTTATTGGATGCTCAGATATAGGCTACATATGCCGGATTCGTGTAAGCCTTCAGTGTACCACAATTCTTGAAGAGGTTGTGAAGCCCAGCTGGTAGACCAGCCTTGTGGAGATTGGATATCCAGGGATTGGAGTACTCCTAGGTATACACCCGCTGAGTGCGAGACGTCGATTCCATGAAGAAACATTTAGTTCACCGAGCAATCTAACCACTCCTGATCCCATGTATACCTGAATAACCTCCCCCTATTTGGTTTGGTAACCCCAACCAACCAGTTCATTGGCGCTTTTCTTGGAAGATAATATTAATTACCAGTAGATCTGAAAAGGGGCAGTCTCACGCTGCAACCCCAATGCCAAACTTCTCGATAGGATATGGTAGATTTTGCTTTTACTTGATGAACATAAAGGTGAAGATGAGAGACGTGAGAGGCGATTCCTATTGTACAGTACAGTATCCTATTGTTTGTGGGTGGAATATGGTGTCGTGATTGTATTGTCAAGGGTCAGCTGTCCCTGGTATTCGCCTCGTGCAGTTTTTTGTGATGTGGTGGTTTGATGGTGATATTTTGGCTCGGTTCTGACTCTTCCACCGGTAGCTGCCGTTGTCCCCCCTCATATTTCGCTCTCGTATAAAGTCGAGATCGAGGTAGGTCGTTGGTTGCTTGTGCTTT